>OY731406.1:60414449-60437299 GCA_963425845.1 Sphenostylis stenocarpa
CAAGAAAAACGAAATTCCGAAGCTAACAAAAATCGCGTCGGTAAGTAATAAAATCGTCGATAAATGAGATATGCAAGCGGAATATCATCGGTAAATAGATATTGCAAGACGAAATATCCGTCGATAAATACCCATGACATTCTGAACGGAATAACCGAAATCCGTCGGTAAGTTTCATAGGTATTCACAGGCGGATATTCATCGGTAATACCCATGACGCTACTGGAAACTGATTTGATATCCATTCGGTAAGTACCAATTATCTATCAAACTTGCAAGCCGGATAATCAGGTCGGTAAATCACGTCGATAAAACCATCTCTAGTTCAGAGGCGAGTTTATTTTTTCTCATCCCATATAACTTTGTCAAATAATATTCAATCCAGCGGTCCAATTCAACAATATTCAACCCGGTACAATTCAATAATATATTAAACAATTCAATTAAACATAAATCTAACTCACGTTAATCATAATCATAAGTAAATTCAAATGTGCTTGTAATTTATGCATAATGAAACATAATGTACAATCCTAAAAATAGGATCAACATACAAATAGAATTGAAATATTATTCTATAGATATTTGTATAACATTTAATAATTAGAGTAATCGGGAGAATGATGTTCATCATGTGGTGGGTTATCCTGTGGTGGGTTATCCTGTTGTGCTTCATTCGAGTTGGAGTTGGGGTTGTTGTTCATCATGTGTTTCACTTATGTGGACGACTGTTGAACAACAGATTGTGCTGCGAGGGGTAGAAGATGACCAACAAGGGATTGAAACTCTACGAATTGGTGCTCTGATCGTTCATTACTGCTCCCTTGTTCGACGTATTTCTTCTTCTTGTACGAGATAATCGTTGTCTCAGCTGATTAATCTCCTCTAAGATCAGCGAGGAGGCTGGATCCTGGCATTTGATTCTTCAAGCTATCCGAACCACCACGATAGGCATGAGCAAGTTGTCCGACCCCATACAATCTTCCTTTATTCTTACCTCCAGCTGTATCCACCGACAAGCGGGACCTTATAACTTCATCATGTGCGAGAATCGGCGGGAGTAGACTCGGGTTCGCCACCACAAGATCCAGCGAGATGACCTAGCTTGTGAAAGTCTACTTTCAAATTCCTCCTATTAGTAGAAACAAATCAATTATTAACATGATTATTAAATTTACATAATATACAAAATTTAACATGAAGGTTCTCACGTGTGTCTTCCTAGATCTTTCATCGACAAAATGACCAGTCTTCCTCCTAATATGAGTTTGTTGGAAGATCTCATCAATAAAAGCTGATCTTCCAAGCTCCTTTGCCTACATTACATAAACAATTTGAGATATAAAACCCGATAAATATTGAATAAATCGTAAATGTATGATATAAAGACTTACCATACGTATGGCATGCTCATGTGTGCTTGATAGAGCCACTGTGTGAAGGCTCCCACCCTTTTCGATGCCTTATTTTTTTGGGCTTGTGCAGATTTGGACAGATACATTGGTGAGTTCCAATGTGCTAGCAAAGCTGGTCCAAGCGTGATCTCCAATCCAGTCTGGTCTTTGACCAGCAATTCTTGCATCCACTAAACATCTCACTAAGTCATGTGAGATGCTTTGGAATGAAAATTCTTCTTTATTTGATGTTCATGCTGCGGTCTCCACTGAACCTTCATCTATAAAAGTATAAATTGTTATACACATTATAGAAAATTGACTACAAAACATATATTGAATAACTATAAATATATACATTAATGGAAATCAATAGTAACATTAATAATTAAGTATGTAGACAAGATTAAGTTACCTTAAAACGTTGAAAAAATGACTCCTTCTCGATATCAGGTATCACTCCCCATGTGGCCCAAGGTTGAAGAAATTGTTGTTTAATACTCTTTGTTATAGCTTGTGATGCAACTCTAGACGGAAGAAACCTAATTACAAAGAAAAATTAAGACAAGTTACATATGTCTTGAAAATGACTAAAACTTATTTATAATAAATAAATTGGAGAATTTAAATGAAATATTACCCTCGACCATAAGGTTCAATCATCGGTCGATCATGTATAGCGAGAACATCTTCTTCAACCTCGACTCAACATCTACGGTAGGTGAGTGACCTTGAGAGGAGGAAGGTCCTGAGCCCACAATAGGAGATGGAGAAGGGGTGGGTGCCACGGCGGAGAGGAGGAAGGTGCTGACGCCACAGGCTGGAGAGGAGGAAGGTGGCTGACGCGACAACGAGGGGAATGAAGATGGAGAAGGAGTGGCTGCCATAGCTGGAGAGGAGGCGGGTGCCACAGGCTGGAGAAGGGGTAGGTCCTACGACGAGAAGATGGTGATGGTATGGGTGCAATGGGTGTGGATGATATAGGTGTAATGGATGGTGTAGGTGTAGTGGATGGTCTAGGTGTAGTGTATGTAGAAGGTATATCTGTGGAAACCACTTTCAAAACGTAACGTGGTCTCTTTTTCTTTGATATCGCCTTCCCTTTCCCTTTATCACTACCGGAGGGTGGGGGTCGAGGTGGGTCGGAACCTCCTGTGGACATATCTTTACATAAAAAAATAAGATTATGAATAACTTATGATGTAAAAACTCATATAAATTAAGGGACACTCAATTAATAACATAATTCATAACAAATACGGGAACAATATGTTTTTTTACAAAATCAAAACATTTATGTTTCTAATTTTCTTGAAACATTAGGCTTCATCCTCATTATCGTCATCGTCATCCTCTTCTTCTTCCTCTTCCTCTTCCTCTTCCTCTTCCTCTTCCTCTTCTTCTTCTTCCTCTTCCTCTTCCTCTTCCAATTCTTCAGGATTAGCTTCATAGTCATGTAATCCAAATATGCTTTCCACTTCAATGACTTCATTGCCATGTAACATTTCATCTACTTGGTAAGGGGCATCCTCTTCCACACCATCGGAATCAATACGACCTCTTGGTTTTGTTTTGATTGCAACACACCAACCACGCTTGTCTATTCGAAATGATGGATATGGAACATAATACACTTGTCTTACATTATGTGCAAGGATAAATGGATCAAATGGTTCATATCTTAAACCCATTCGAATATCTACAATATTATATTTAGGATCCACTTTTGTACCTCTTCTTGATGGATCAAACCATTCACGATAAAAAACCACAACTTTTTGGGAGAATTTGAAGTATTGTACTCCAACTCATATATTTTCATAATTACTCCATAAAAATCATCTTCACCACTTTCTTGTCAAACCCTTAACATAAACACATGCTGTTTATTGTCTTTTTCCCTTGCTCCATGCATTTGTATGAAATTTGTATCCATTCACAAAATATGTGTGCCATTCTTTAACGCGTCGCATTGGGTGATTGGATAAATCCCTTAGGTCTTCATTCTTCACACTAAATGGCTCATTATGGATCTACAAATATAAAATGAACCAAATGTTACATTAATACCTATATACCATATTTAAAAGAGAATGGTAACATACATACTTGTTGCCTAAACCATGTAGGAAATTCTGCATGAATCCTAGCGGATGCTTCGATTCACTTATTTGCTCTGATTGCAAGAATGAGCTGTCCAAATAGAAAATGCTAAAAAGTTACTTTAAGAATGTGACAAAGAATTTAATAATGAAATTGAAAAGATATGTGTTTTGAATGTACTCAAGGTACGGTTTAACTTCTTGACAATTGATTAATACATGAACATGAGCTGACTTGAATTCGAGCATCGAGTTAACCAATGAGTCAACTCCGCACGGATGGACGACCAACTTGTCGGAATGCTGATAACACTTGACAATTTTGTTTGACTTTGGAAATATATTTCATTTCTAGGTTGTCGTGGTGACAACATGAAGTTATTGAAATAATGAGAACAAAAATATGTCGTCTCACGATGCAAGTAAGGTTGCACAAATTGATCCTTCAACTTTAGCCTTATTTTTTACCGATCGTTTAGACTCCCCATGAATCTATACAATTTAAGAAGCAAGATTATGATTGATCAAACTAATGAAAATAACATATAAAACACATATAGGACAATCATTTCATCACCTTTCAAATGGATACATCCACCTATATTGCACTTGGTCCATAGAGCCAAGCTTCATATGCAAGATGAATAGGGAGATGTTCCATTGAATCAAAGAATGCAGGAGGAAATATTCTCTCCAACTTGCAAAGAATGATTGGAATATTTTCTTCCATCCTAATAAGCATTTCCCTCTTTAACGTTGTAGAACACAAATCTTTGAAGAAATGACTAATTTCAATAAGAGGATTCAAAATATGTCCTGGTAACGCACTAAATGCAATAGGAAGTAAACATTCCATGAATACATGACAATCATGACTTTTCATGCCATGAATCCTCCCACTTTCGAGCATCGAGCACATCTTGCCAAGTTGGAAGAATAACCATCGGGCATCCTAAGTTGTTTTAACCAATGACAAACTACCTTTGCTTGTTCAATAGTATACGTGTAATTTGCTTTAGGCTTTAACATTTTGCCGTTAGCTTGTGCCTTTAACTCAAGTTCGGACGGTTACAATACAAAGCAATATCCTTCCTCGCCTTCTCATTATCTTTTGTCTTTCCTTTTACATTCATCACGAGTGTTGAATATGTTATCAAAAAAATTCTTCTCTATATGCATTACATCAAGATTGTGTCTCGAACAAATTATCTTTCCAATACGGGAGATCCCAAAATATGCTTCGTTTTGTCCAATTATGCCACTCTCCGTATCCTTCTATCCTTGTGATACCACACTCAGTTACTTTTGGTAAATCTTTTACTCTTCTCCAAACTTGTGTAGGTGTTAGTCGAGGAGGTGACCCTTCTACTTCAACTTCTCCCTTTCGAAAGGCTTTAATATTTCTTCTAAATGGATGATCATTTGGTAAGAACCTTCGATGCGAATCAAATCAACAACTTTTACGACCATTATTTAATGTAAATGATTTTTTATGCTCCATGCAATGTGGGCAAGCCAATCTACCATGAGTCCCCCGACCAGATAACATCCCATAAGCGGGAAAATCATTAATTGTCCACATTAAAAGCTGCCCTCATCATAAAATTTTGTTTCTTTGAAATATCGTATGTGAGAACACCATTCCACAATTTTTTCAAATCATCAATTAAAGGCTCTAAGTAAACATCAATAGAGGCCTTCGGATTGGATGGACCAGGAATTAGGCAAGTTAGAAACATGTATGGCTTGGTCATGCACATTTCAGGAGGAAGATTGTATGGAGTAACAATGATAGGCCAACAAGAATAAGGTGAAGATGAAGCCTTGAATATATGGATTAAATCCATCGAGAACATAACCCAAGTCTGACATTGCGTGGATCAGCGGCAAAAGTTGGATGTTTTCGATCAAAGTGTTTCCAAGCTTCACCATCTGATGGATGGCGTAATACATCGGAAGTTTTATTGTCATGGTGCCAAGTCATTTGCCCAGCAGTTTGCATTGATGCAAATATTCTTTGTAATCTAGGAATTATAGGCAAGTAAAACATGGACTTTCTTTGGAGCTGGCTTTTTATGGGTTGTTCCACAACTTTTATCATGATATCTTGGCTTTTGACAAAATTTACATTGAAGTAATGTAGCATCTTTTTTGCCATTGTCATTGTCATAAAAAAGCATACACCCACTCACGCAACAATCAATCTTCTTCACTTCTAATCCCAACTTTGATACTAATCTCTTGGCCTCATAATAAGTTTTTGGTAAATTGTCTTTTATAGGTGTGACATCCAACAACATGCGTGTCATAAAGTCTAAGCATTGATCAGGAATATTCCAATTTGATTTGCACGCTAAAAGTCTAACACATATTGACAATTTTGAATCTGTTGCCCCCTCAAATAATGGTTGATTTGTCTCTACCAACAAATTATAAAACCTTTGAATTGCTTCATTTGGTGACTCTTACTATGTTAAGACAATTGGGTCCTTCAAATGATTGATGTTGCCAGAGAGAATTGTACATCATCTCTTGCATTGACATAAATTGGTCTTGTTCAGTCATGTGTACATCAATACATGAATCGCTAACACAATTATCATCAACATTATTTTCAACTTCAGGCACCACGTTCTCAAGTGATCTGTCCAAATCCAATAATTTGGTTTGAACCCTTGCTTGTAAAGGTGAACTTTGACCATTTCATCCTTTAAAATTCTTGTACAATCGCATTTGGTGCATGGACATCGAATTCCCCATCACGTTCGTAATACTCATATTGTCGAGCAAATCGACAAACTCTTCAACCCACTATAACAAAAGACTCTTTCAAACCTCTTCTACCACTTATAACATCTATCATACATCCAACCACGACGGAAAGAAATACCATCCATGTTACTGTAGTATTGAAAAGAATAAGATCAATTGAATGAATTGTGCAAAAGAAATTGACCATTGGATTTTGATTAAACTATAGTCCAAGTAAATCGAACATTGATTAAACATTAGATTCAACATACTAAGCTACTTTTATATTGTCAAATCGAATTTAACATTGGACTTTCAAGCAATTAAGCTTGAATAAAAAAGGAATCAGTGTACTAAAACATATTTGCAAGTATATAGCAGGGAAGAATCAACCAGGTTAAATCAAGAAATGTCAATATTCATGAACTCAACTCACCTCAGGCACAAATAAATCCCCTTTCAAAATCAGTATGGATAGTCCACTGCGAGCTTGAGGAGCCTTTGTTTGGCGTTTGATTTTCCAACACTTAACCTGCAAGAAGTATCGTGTACCAAAAACAATTATTAATATTGAAAGACAACACATGACCCTTGTTTACATAACTATGTTAATTGGTATGAGGTATGTGCTACCAGTTTTATTGTTGATTAATCTTCATAACAAAATACAGAACTAAACACCATCACTGAACCCTTCTCTCTCTCTCTCACTCGCATATACTTTTCCACATTGTGCAATCTTGACATTTATTTGAAGGAAACAAGTTTTCTATAATGAGTAAAACAACATCTTCATTTGTTTTAGAGTATTTTTTTCCATGATTTAAAAGCATTTTACACTCTGTATTAGAAATTGCCATTACTCTTCTTCGAATGGCAGATGAGAAGCAAAACCCTACAATGCTAAATCAGAATAAGGTACAAACATAAAGCAAAAATAAACCCAGAATACGGATCCTGACCTCGACTTTAACCTCGACAGGGGAGCTAGGTCATGCACTCACCTTCGACAAGTGACTGGCTGCTGCTTCAATCCGTGGTGAGTGGATGGGTAGGGAGGCGATTCACGGTTAGTGGTGGAGGCGACCCAAGCTAGGGAGGCGACCCAGAATACAGTGATTTTCAGTGAAGGTGGGGCGAGGTAAGTGAGGTTGGTGAAGGAGAAGAATTGAAGGAGATTATGAGAGGTGGGAGGTGATGCCGCGAGCCGGGGTAGTAAGTGTAACTTTTAAGAGCGGTTACCAATTGAACCGGCTCTTATAAATGAACATATAATAGCGGTTCCAGGTCCACGCTATCTAAAAACTAGATAATTTGAAAATATAATCGATTATTTGAAAGTATGATCGATCATAACAGGGTATTTAAAATAGCGGTTAAAGTTTAACAGCTATTATATGTAAATTTTAAGAGCGGTTAAACTTTAACAGCTATTACATCTTTCCTTTTAAGAGCGGTTCAAATGATAACGGCTCTTAAAAGTGACACATATATATTCAATTAATATTAAAAAAATCATTTATCAATTATATATTATAAAAATATATATATATATATATATATATATTTAAAAAAAGCATATTTATAATTATAACTTTACAAAAATTATAACCATCAAATTAATGTTAAATAAATTATATATATTATATTACTTAAATTAAAATCTTTAAATTAATTATATATATATATATATATATATTTTGCATAAATTAGAAGAATAATTATGAATTTGAAAATAATTTATATTTAAAATATATATATATTATTCTAAATTCTAATTTATTTTAATTTCTATAATATATATATATATATATTATAGAAATTAAAATAAATTAGAATAAGCTTATATTTTGGAGGCTGCCTCCAAATTTACAGACGGAATCCGTCGGTAAAACCAAATCTGAAAATATAATTGATTATGTTAAGAATTAATCGATCATAACGGGTATATACAATAGCGGTTTAAGTGCGACCGCTATTATAGGTCACTTTTAAGAGCGGTTAATTTTTAACCGCTATTACATGTTTCCTTTTAAGAGCGGTTCAAATGTTAACCGCTCTTAAAAGTGACACATATATATTAAATTAAAATAAAAAAAATCATTTATCAATTATATATTATAAAAATTATATATATATATATATATATTTAAAAAAAATCATATTTATAATTATAACTTTAAAAAAAATTATAACCATCAAATTAATGTTAAATAAATTATATATATTATATTACTTAAATTAAAATCTTTAAATTAATTATATATATATATATATATATATTTGCATAAATTAGAAGAATAATTATGAATTTGAAAATAATTTATATTTAAAAATATATATATATTCTAAATTCTAATTTATTTTAATTTCTATAATATATATATATATATATATATTATAGAAATTAAAATAAATTAGAATAAGCTATATTTTGGAGAGTCTGCCTCCAAATTTCCAGACGGATATCAGATCGGTAAAACCAAATCTGAAAATATAATCGATTATGTTAAAAATTAATCGATCATAGCGAGGGTATATCTGATAGCGGTTTAAGTGCAGCCAGCTATTATAGGTCACTTTTAAGAGCGGTTAATTTTTAACGGCTATTACATGTTTCCTTTTAAGAGCGGTTCAAATGTTAACGCTCTTAAAAGTGACACATATATATTAAATTAAAATAAAAAAATCATTTATCAATTATATATTATAAAATTTATTATATATATATATATATATATTTAAAAAAATCATATTTATAATTATAACTTTAAAAAAAATTATAACCATCAAATTAATGTTAAATAAATTATATATATTATATTACTTAAATTAAAATCTTTAAATTAATTATATATATATATATATTTTGCATAAATTAGAAGAATAATTATGAATTTGAAAATAATTTATATTTAATAAAATATATATATATATATTCTAAATTCTAATTTATTTTAATTTCTATATATATATATATATATATATTATAGAAATTAAAATAAATTAGAATAAGCTATATTTTGGAGTTGCCTCCAAATTTCAAACGGATATCCGTCGGTAAAACCAAATCTGAAAATATAATCGATTATGTTAAAAATTAATCGATCATAATGGGGTATATACAATAGCGGTTTAAGTCTAACCGCTATTATAGGTCACTTTTAAGAGCGGTTAATCTTTAACCAGCTATTACATGTTTCCTTTTAAGAGCGGTTCAAATATTAACCGCTCTTAAAAGTGACACATATATATTAAATTAAAATAAAAAAATCATTTATCAATTATATATTATAAATATTATATATATGTTTAAAAAAATCATATTTATAATTATAACTTTAAAAAAAATTATAACTATCAAATTAATGTTAAATAAATTATATATATTATATTACTTAAATTAAAATCTTTAAATTAATTATTTATATATATATATATATATATATATTTTGCATACATTAGAATAATAATTATGAATTTGAAAATAATTTATATTTAAAATATATATATATTCTAAATATAATTTATTTTAATTTCTATAATATATATATATATATATATATAATTATAAGTTATATTTTCAAGGTTGCTTGGAGGGAACCACTTCCTCCTAATTTACCGACCGGATATATCCCTCGATAATGAATATTTTATTCTACGACGGATATATCCGTCGGTAAAACAAATTTCACAACTATCTTAAATCCGTCGGTAATGTCCGATCGGTAATTACTCAATTTCCGACTGACTCTGGATCCCGGTAAATATCCCTCAGTAAATCGAAATTTCGATAGTGATGTTTTAATAGTGATTCGTAAAGAACCGCTTTCTAAAATAATTTATAATAACTGGTTGTGTGATGGCCGCTATCTAATGTCATACCTTTGAAGAGCGGTTGACACGTGGAGCCGATTATCATAACTTTAGATAGCGGTTACTTGGTGAAATCGCTATAATAAGTGTAGTTTAGATAACTGGTTATTTGGTGAACCGCTATCTAAAGTCAAATTTTTAAAAACCCTAATCCCTCTTTTTTTTCAATCTCGCGTTTTCTATTTCTGCGTTTTTGCCACTCTCGCGCTCTGCTTCTCGTTCTCTGCGTCTTCTATTAAACTATAGGTACATTCTCTTCTTCTCGCTCACTTTGTGCTCTCCCACTTGCTTCTGGGTTCTTTCCATTTCCCTCCGTGTCTTCAATCTCTCTCATTCTCTTGCTCTCACTTACTCGGTTGGGTATTACAACTCCATTTAAGTATATTTATGTCGCGTTCCAGTCTCCATTCGTCATTATTGTTGTAGGACGTACTTATTGGGAGGTCTATAATATGTTAGTGCATTATATATTTTTTAGGCTTTTATTTGATTTATTATAGTATAATTATTTGAATTAATGCGATATTGGATACAATTTGCACCCCTATTTTGATTACGATACGGTTAGTTAAATTTTAGGATGAGTGTGAATTTGAAATTACAATTTAAAATTAGTATTTGGATTGATTAATATCTTAGTTTGGTCTCGAATTGTTTATTTTTGTTCATATTGTGATCCCGAAATTGTGTTTTGAAATAGAATATAGGTTGGTTAGGATATATACATGGTTTAGTGTGACCACGAAATATTTTGTATTAGAGATTATGTATGATGTTTTTGCAGATAGTTTTAGTAATTTTAGATACTTGTTAAATGATATTATTATATATGAACTTGAGTGAATCTTTAGTTTCTCATTTGAGTCTCTAAATAATGATTTAGGATCATTATTTTGAAACTCAAATTGTCCCAATTTGGACCATTTGTAAAAAAATTTCCTTGGCCAATAATTATCTAGGTAGTTGATTAAAGCTGTCATTTGTTATAGTTGGTGCATGGTTGAATGAGGTTAATTTTACCAAATTCAAGTTGTGGACTAAGAGACTCGATGCGAAATGTTGCCAAAATTTTATTAAGTATACGAGTGTAATGAACTCGGATGATCTGTGGATATTACATAGCTTTGTTCATCGGAGAAACACTGCGAGAGATGAAACATCTGCAGGCATGAACAAACTACTATTCCGGTTAACGTAAGAACCATTTTTGCATTATGACTATGTTTTATATGAAAGAATAATGTATTGTTATTATTTACCTAATTTTGAATTTAACTTTTGTGATTCTTTTCTATCTATGTTTGCGGTATTTTCTAGAGTCTCGCTTTCTTATCTTTCCGGACCTTAGAATTGAGTAGCTACAAAAGGAATGGTGTGCATATTTCTATCATACATTTTTGAATGACGAGAATCAATATCATAGACTCTTAAGGATTTTTTTAATCATTTCAATTATTTGATGTATATATTCTAATTTTGTTTCATGCAAATTTTAGTTTTAATTTGTCAAATTTTGAATTGTTTTTCTATGATTCTATGAATATATATTGTATGCTGGATGGATTTTGTTGGATTAATTTGATATATACCCTGAAATTATAGTCTATCAGGTACAAATTATTAGGAATAAATTTTGGATTTTAAAATTTAAATAATTTTTTTTTAAATTGGGACTTTAGATAGCGGTTATATAACTAACCGCTATTAAAAGTATATTTTAGATAGTGGTTGTTGTTTTAATCGCTATTATATGTGTATTTTTAAGAGCGGTTCATCATTCCAACCGCTATTATAAATACAACTTTGCATAGCGATTCCACGTTAACCAGTTATTATATCTTATTTATAATAGCGGTTAGTTAACCGTTATCTAAACATCATTCTTTTATTAGCGTCTCATTTAATAGCGTTTTTAATCGCTATTATAAAACATCTGAAACCGTTATTACATGTCTTTTACTGTTGTAGTGTTTCTATATATTTTTATGTACTTAATATCGGACATTTGTCCACTCTAGCAAGTCATCCCTCACTCTTGGTAGGTGGAATACTCTCCAAGGAGTTTGGAGATGATGTAGTAAGGTTTACTATTCTAGATAATATTAAACATTAAGAACATTATGTTTTTAACATTAATTTTTTAGATAATGACATTGATAATGCTGGTTTTAATCTGACTAAGTTTATTAATAATATTGATTTTCCTAACTTAGTTTACACCGATTCTCATAAATGACGTTTTGTGCTGAGCTTGAAGCATATTAATTACGCTAATTCTTTGCAGATTTTGAAAAATCAATTGTGATGTAGATACAAATATACCTTTAATGAAATCAGAAAGAATAAGCTTGATTATACAATAAGTACATAATACATGTGATTTTGTTGAAGTTTTTTCAGTGTCAAACAGATTGATACATTATAATTATTGGAGTTTCCACCATAGAGGCACATCAAATCTATAACTTTTTTATGTGTTTAAGAAATCTTTCACTGAATTTAGTATTACAATTATCCCTAAAAGAATAAAAATAGTTTGATTATTTATATTGACTATAAAAAACTTAACTAGGTTGAAGAAACATAACTAATTTATTCTTTTCTTCTACTCTTTTATTCGCATTTGTCTAATATACATTTTAGTACTCCAATGGAGTATAATGTGAATTTTAAGTATGAAGGAATGTGTATTTTTAATTGTGTTTTTATTGTTTTTCCATGCTTTATATTTTTTTATCTTTTTTTATTTTCTATTTTTTGTATGTTTTTGTTTTACTGGAGAAAAAAAAAGTAAACAATAGTTATGTCTAGAGTTTTTACTTAAGTTATGTATTTTACTACATTGTATGTCTTTTTCTTGTGACTCTAAAATTAAATGTATAATAATAATAATAATAATAATAATAATAATAATAATAATAATATAAAGACCTGCACCAGAAGAACCGGTTTTCGCATGTCTCTGTCATCATACATTAATATGTTTTTTTCTTGTCAGAGGTACCCTTGTCCTAATCAGTTCAAGTTCATGAATTTGAAGATTAAATTAAAGCAATGATTAACATGCCTTGTAAGCCAAAATATTTTCAAGTAATCAAGAGAAAACCTACACTTATTTTATATTTCCTAATATTGTTTAACTTTTAAATTAATGTTCCATATTCACCTTAAGATTAAAATAAAGAATCAATGCTAAGTCATGCAAGTATTAATATATAAGACTTAAAATATCAAGGTAACTAATAAAGGTTAGAGTCAACACAAGTGGCTAAATATTTGGTGTGCTAAGCTACTTATATTGATATATAATTGAATTAATTGTTTTTTCTTCTTCTATAATAGTGAGGAGATGGTGTATATTTAGAAACTACAAGTCACTAATATTCAAGTAAATACTCATGAAAATAAATTTTGATAACAAGAGCATATGTCCCATAATGTAGTTGTAGGGTTGTATCATCCCAACCACTCAACACGAAGGGGAAAACTATGTTGTTGTTTAGTTAATCCAATTTGAATAACAAAAGGAGGAATCCTTGAGAAACAAAGTCAATTTACAAGAAATGAAAAAAATATTAATTGTAAGTGTTATTTTAATTATTATTCTTCTTAATTATAGTTCCTCGTCAAACTCTACTAGTTAATAACTTTATTTGCACGAATATAACATGTGATTATTTATTTTTAAAATCAAGAATAAATAAGAGATATTGAAAATAATTGACAACATTTAAAAAATAAAAACAAAGGTCTCGTTTAAAATTCTAAAATAAAATGTATTTGAAGATTAGAAAAATATTCAAAAGCATTAAAAATATTTTTGAAAATATTCTTGGACACGAAACCTCCTCTGAAAAGTGACCAACTTATGTAACCTATGTTCTCAAGATTAAAATGGTTCTATCAAATTATTTTAGTATTTAAAAGAATTATTGACTATGCATATAGTTAGATGCTTGAATAATAGAAAGAGGGGAGGAAGACAAGGACGAAAAAAATGGTGGGTGGAAGAAATTCCTAACAAGTTTTTATATTGTCAATTTTGAATACTTAAAAGCTAATAATAATGTTACTTGATAAAAAATAAAATTATCATATATATATTGACGGTTGTTGTTATAGGATAAGATAAATGGAAAAAAAAAAACCATTGACTAAAGTAAGTTGCAAATTTCGTAATGATCACCACCTGTGATGTAAATTGTAAGCAGCTTCGTAAATTCGACCAAGTCCCACATATGTCATGTCGATTAGGCATTGCAAAATTATGCATCTTCAGATTCGTGATAAATTTTATAATGGATATAGGTAGATACGATTTTTGTTGTTCATAAAATCACATCAATATTTCATATTTAATGTTAGTATTTTTATATAATTTGAATTTGATTTTTTTTTCAAAGATAAAAGGTTAAAGCTAGGTTGTTAAAAAGAAAAAAATATTGAAGAATTTTTTAAATTTTAATTTACTTAATATAGTTTTTTTTAATTCATCTTTTAAAAAAATATGTTAATATACATTTACAAGTTTTTTAGATCCTTTAGAAATTTTTATTTTGTTTAATTTATAAATGCTTTAATTTTTTATATGTTAAAACCTTTATATATATATATATATATATATATATATATATATATATATATATATATATATATATATATTAAAACGTGTATCAAATATAAAATCGTGAACAATCAAAATTTTAAATAATATATTAAATATAATACAAGATAACATGTATTAAAAAAATTATTTTGAAATGAAATATTTATATAATTTTGAACTAAATTTAATTTTTTTAATTTTTAATTAAAACTTATATTGTAAAAGTGACGTATTAGATACTATTAAAAAATATATTTTATGAAAATATTTTTATAAATATTTATAAAAATATAAGAAATATTTTTTTATAAAGATAAACTTTTAAAAAAACTTATAAAAAATAATTACTTTTTTTATTAGTGAAATTATAAATAGTTATTCAATATTTTATTTTAATCCATCGTCATAGCGTATTAATAAATCTACATATATTATTATAAAAAAATTTGAGATATATTTTACAATATTTCTGTTTTAAATATATTTAAAATATTTTAGAATTTTTTTATCAAAACTAAAAACAAAATCGATTAACCATTTGTGAATATCCTTGAGTTTTTTCCGTTAAGTCACGAGTAAAGCGGATTAACATTGCCGTTACCGTGTAGTTACTTTTCGTCATCACTAGACAAAAACCAACTCATCTTTGCAGAATTTTCTTGGCTCATTCTTCGTATCCTCTTCTTTCTGACAGGATAGCATGTGTAGTCATTAAGAAAAGAGAAAAGGGAAAATACTATAATATTAAATATGATGTATATGATAACTAAAAAAATCATTACAAATGGAATAAAAATATAAGTTTAAATATATTAATATTTTTAAACTCATTATTATATATTTAATTAACGTTATCTTAATATTCATAAAATATTCAAAATAGAAAAATAATGTATTCTTTTATCTATTTAACAGTCAAGTTATTAATAGAAAAATATTAATAATTTTAATTTATACACAATATAATTTAGCGTTGTCATTTATATTGTATTACATAATTTATAATCAACGCAAGTTGAAACTTTATAAACTAATTATGTAAATTTTAATTGATTAAATGAGATTATTATTATATAAAGTCAAATTAAATAAATAAGTAAATAAATAAAATAGTATTATTATTAAATTGTTTGATAGAAGTTTTATTAATATAAAAGCCAAATTAAATAAAATAAATGAATAATAGGGCAGAAAACTAATTAAACCATATATATTTTATCATTTCAGTCTTTATAAAACAATTTATGGGTTTTAATTCTTGTAATGTTTTTTTGGTGTTGATGATGTAATTAGTTTTTGAAAACCATATTTAATATTTCTTAAATAATAGAGAAATAAAGAAATAATTTGAATTATCAAAGTTTAATAATTTTATTAGACTAAAAGATAATATGAAATAAAAATGTAAAAACTAAAATGATAGAAGAAATATATAATAGAAATGAGAAAATATTGGCATAATGATGAGTAGAGAAAGCCACTTGAGGTGAAGGCCAAACTTTATTTTCCACTTGCGCATGTGACATGTCCTGCAATCAATCAGATTCTCAGTTGTTAGAGTTTTGTTCACTTGTGGATTTCAGCTGGCTAGATAGAAATGGAGGTAAGAGGAAAACCATGTGTGGAGACAATTATTATGATTTATGTTTAAATTTATTTTTAATCTTTTTGTTATGTCTTGAACCATATAACATCTTTGTAAAGTACCTTAATCAATAGTCTAAATAGAGTGAGAGAACAATTTCTCTTCAACAATCAAAGTACACAATAGAAAAATGAAGAGAGATGTTCATGGACCCATGAAAGAACAGTGAAAGGAAGGAGAGAGAATTAAAAAAAAAAAAAATAGTAACAAGCAAGTTGACAAGTTGAGTTTGATAATTGATTATAAGACAAAGGAAAAGTGACGAGGTTTAGTGTTTGTTTTTAACTAAGGGCAGTGTTACAGAAAACGTAGATGCGGTATGCGGCTACTTGTACTACTCCTCTATTCCCACTTTTAAGTATCTTCTTCATCTTTGTCTTTCTTTCTATGGGTGTTTAAGAATTTTTTTTTTACAAAACTTTAGATTTTAGATTCTTTTAACTCGTTTAGAGTTAACAAAAGATGGGATTGTTTAGTTGGATAATTTTTTTTTTAATATTTTAATTTTAAGATAGGAAATTAAACTGGTATGAGTTTATACTGACGCCATTCTCTTTGAAGTGAAGTAACATTGAAATTAAAGTAGTTGTTTTTTGTGAAGAAACATTTGTTAGAGAGTCTAAACTCAATTTGAATGAAATGTTGGTAATAAATAGGGGAAAGGAGTTGGCAATTGATTCCAAGAACCATGAGTAAGAAGTAGTAGATTAGCTAAGCTAGGTCAATGATTATCATTAGTAGGTTGATTGAGGTGTTATCGCTGTCGCGGGGGGACCAATGTCACATCCTTGTTTTTGTTGCCAGGAACCATAAGATTCTTAATTTCTTACCCTTATTCGCTGTTCCTCCCAACCATCATGTGTCACTCCTTCAAGAACTAACCCGCAAACACCAACAACAACCCTTCTTACCATTTCCACAGTGCGTGCGCCACGTGTCAACCTTGGTTTCACCTGGGCCAAATCCGTCGTTTATAAATAAAAAAGAGGTACTAGCGCAGCGAGGCAGAGAGAAATAAGAGAGAAGCAGCGAGGGAGTGAGTGATTCAATAATTGCGCAAAATCAGTCGGAGAGTGGTTCTTTTGGTCCCGGAAGGACCAGGGAATGAATAGAGATGAGAGGTTTTCGGATGAAAAGAACTGAACTAAGTGGCCAATCCAAACGCAGAATTGGCGGCAGAAATTGCCACCGGAAGCACGTCGAAGACGGGTGAACCTAACCTAACCCACCATTTCTCTTCACTTTCCCTCCCCAACCCAAATCTGCAAAATACCACTTTTATATTGTAATTCGCAGCAGTACTAGTAGTAGTAGAAGTAAAAAGAGTAAAGAATAGTGATTTCGTATATTTTGATGATGGGTGAGAAAAGCAACAGCGGCGACGCGATTAACTCCACTCTGCTCCACGGGAAGTACGAGCTGGGGCGGCTACTGGGGCACGGGACGTTCGCCAAGGTCTACCATGCGCGGAACCTGAAGAGCGGGAAGAGCGTGGCGATGAAGGTGGTGGGGAAGGAGAAAGTGATGAAGGTGGGGATGATGGAGCAGACCAAGAGGGAGATCTCGGCCATGAACATGGTGAAGCACCCCAACATCGTGCAACTCCACGAGGTCATGGCCAGCAAGTCCAAGATCTACATCGCCATGGAGCTCGTGCGCGGCGGCGAGCTCTTCAACAAGATCGCCCGCGGCCGTCTCAGGGAGGAGACGGCGCGCCTTTACTTTCAGCAGCTTGTCTCCGCGATTGACTTCTGCCACAGCCGCGGCGTCTACCACCGCGACCTCAAGCCGGAGAACCTCCTCCTAGACGAGGACGGCAGCCTCAAGGTCACCGACTTCGGCCTCAGCACCTTCTCCGAGCACCTCCGCCAGGACGGCCTGCTTCACACCACGTGCGGCACGCCGGCCTACGTGGCGCCGGAAGTCATCGGGAAAAAGGCTACGACGGCGCCAAGGCTGACATCTGGTCTTGCGGTGTAATCCTGTATGTACTCCTCGCAGGGTTTTTACCTTTCCAGGATGACAACTTGGTCGCCTTGTATAAGAAAATCTACCGCGGTGACTTCAAGTGTCCGCCGTGGTTTTCATCCGAGGCGCGCCGACTCATAACGAAGCTCCTCGACCCGAACCCGAATACCAGAATAACGATTTCCAAGATCATGGACACGTCCTGGTTTAAGAAACCGGTTCCGAAGAACATGATGGGAGTGAAGAGAGAGGAGATGGATTTGGAGGAGAAGATTAAGCAGCAGGAAGAGTGTAAGTCCACAACGATGAATGCTTTTCATATAATTTCGCTTTCGGAGGGGTTCAATCTGTCGCCGTTGTTCGAGGAGAAGAAGAAGGAGGAGAAGGAGATCCGATTCGCAACCACGCGCCCCGCGAGTAGCGTGATTTCGCGGCTGGAGGAGGTGGCGAAGGCGGTGAAGTTTGACGTGAAGAAGAGTGAGACGAAAGTGAGGTTGCAGGGTCAAGAGCGGGGACGGAAAGGGAAGCTAGCAATTGCTGCGGATTTATACGCCGTAACGCCGTCGTTTTTGGTTGTGGAGGTTAAGAAGGACAACGGTGACACCTTGGAGTACAACCAATTCTGCAGCAACGAACTTCGTCCCGCGCTTAAAGACATCGTGTGGAGGACTTCCCCTCCTGAAAATCGGACGCCTGCTTGAACCAACACTTCCACTGCTGCGTCTTGTCGTTTAGAGACATTCAATTGTCGTTCCGTTTCGTTGTGTTAGCTTGTTTGTTTGTTTGTTTGTTAATTCTTGTTTCAAGTCAGGATTGGGAGATACTATTGAATTATTTGCTTGCTTCTTGTTTCATTCTCTGTTAGGTGTAATATTGTATGTCTCGCCTTAACCCGAATGCCCAATTGCTGAAAAGCCTGATAATGAAGTGAGACCAACGTCGAGTTGCATATGATCCAGTCACATGTGGTCGTGGACGATGTTGTTCTTATGTTGGCGTGGCTCATGCAAATGGCAGGGCCTGTTGTGTTTTAAATGTTTTTAATTCAAATCGGACTTGTTTTGATGGATGAGTACTTCAAACAGTATTCATAAACTTATTTAGAATTTTAAATATATAAATTTATATTTAAAAACATATGTTATTATAAATTTATAGGTTTTCAGCATTTAAATTACATATACAAATTTACATATAATATATTTATTATACTTAATCTCAAACTTAAATAATATATTATATTTTTTAATAATAATAAGTTTATGTGTATAAGAAGAAAGAAAATTACTAATATTTTAGATTATTTTATTCAAAAAATTAATATTTTTTTATCTCCACTGTTTTTTTATCAGTTTGATATGTGCGTTGTGCATCGTTGGTTTTGCAGTGCAACCTAATTGGATAGGGACTGGTTTCCCTGTCAAAGTGATCACTCTAATTCAAGTTTGAGAACCATGATTTTAACTCCTGAATCTTAATACCCCATACAAGAGGAAATAGACTTATCTTGGTGTTAGTAGGAAATCGAGAAAAGCAATCGAAAAATGAAGGAAAGGAAGAGAGAACACGTGATCGATAAAAAATCATTCGATGTCTACAAGCACGTAACACATAACATCGAGAAGTATAATCGAGAATCGAAGGAATGAGAGTCAAATGCCTAGTGTCGAAACCTAAGAAACTAGAAGGATGAGACGTTAAGGTTGAAAATGAATCGTAAAGCGATTCGAAGTTCTGAAAGTGTAAAATCGAAAATGAAAAAGCTAACCTACACGGACATCGAAAACTTTGGTCAAACCATAAAGAGAAGAGTAAGTCAACGACGGATAGAAGCGAGTTCGAAACTATAGAGGAAATCAAAGATCGTGTGAACGTGGAAAGCCGTAGAGATAAAGCGTCATATGCACGTAGAACGTGGTAGCTGATCGTGCACTGCTTCTTGAAAGATTTGAACGAGGCACTTATAAATAGAACAAAGAAGAAAGAAATAGGGAGCGAAAATTGGCGAGAGAACGGAATTAGTAGTGAACGAAGTCTACGGAGGAACGACGAACACCATGAAAGCTTACAGCGATCCGGATTTCCTTGCTCATTGAGTACATTGTACGTGAGGAATGACATTTATGGGAATTTGAACGAAGGATTTCAAAATATATGCAATCGAATAACATGATAGGACGAGAGGATGAATTTACAAGGGATGGAATTTAGACCACCCATTCCAACGTATTTTGTGTCACATTTCCCAAATGCGATTCTCGAGACGGAATTACCTCGAGGATACAAAGTACCCAAATTCACTAAATTTGCTGGAGAAGTTGGTGAATCGACTATCGAGCATGTAGCTCGATATCAGATCGAATGTGGGGATTTAGCGATGAGTGAAGAATTAAAGATGAAATATTTTCCTAGTTCTTTAACTAAGAATGCTTTTACTTGGTTCACTTCGTTGCCACCCAATTCGATATATAATTGGTTGCAGTTAGAGAGAAATTTTCATGAACAATTTTTTAGAGGAGAGACTCAAGTAAGTCTCATCGATTTGATGAACATAAAACGATACAACCATGAAATTATAGATGATTATCTAAATCGATTTAGACAAATGAAATCGAGATGCTTTACTCAAATTCCTGAATATGAATTAGTCAGAATGGCCTCTGCAGGCTTAGAATTTTCGATCAGGAAAAAATTAGTCAATTTACCACTGAATGACATGGCTCAATTAGCCGATAAAGTAAGAAGAGTGGAACAAATTGAGTATGAAAAACAAAGGCATAAGAAATTTGAAAAACCCATGAGAAAAGATAAGGTAGCATACATAAATGATGTGTATGAAATAGATCCCACGACAGAAATCGATATTGAAGAAGGCAGTCGATGAGAAAGTGAATATAGGCGAGCTCAAGTAGGAGCTCCATATATGCGTAAACTACTACGGAAAAATGAAGTGAAAGACAAAATGACAAATCGAACATATACTTTTGATGTGACAAAGGCTGATAAAATCTTCGATATTTTATTAAAAGACAAACAAATTAAGTTGAGCGAAGATCATAAAGCTGCCTACGGCGAGAACAAAGGAATGGTCGAAAATATTGTAAATTTCATAATGTTTTTGGACATTGGACTAACAATTGCATACATTTCAGGAATACGATCCAAGATGCGATTGACCAAGGAAGATTGAAGTTTGAAGAAATGTCAATGAAAGTGGATACGAGTCCATTCGAAGTGCAAGTGGGATACATTGAATCCCAAATGGGCATATTTGAGGATGTCCGAGTGATGAATTCTGCCTTTGTAGGCATGGTCGATGTTAACGAAGACATTGATCCTAAACATGTTAGAATGGACGTGTCTGAAGAAGATATGGAATTCGATCTGAGTGAATTCGAGAAAGAGTTCGAAAAGGAGATCTACCCTCGATCAGGGGATTCCCTAATTGAGTTCTTGAATAGAAAGAGAGAAAAAGACGAAGATGTGTCGTTATGCCCACGATGCAGTGCGGTATTCGATAAATCGGCTACCAAAGCTTTTAGAGTAGAACAGATAAAGAAGATCGAGAACCAGAATAAAAGAAAAAATGACAAAGTAGATCAAACGGTCCGACCAACGATCGAAGAAAGTCGGCGAAATCCGATTGGTTACGGTGTTAGCGGAAATCAAAAGCAATGGGTTAGAAGAGAGATGTATCCTTCTCGAGGAGGAAATAATGGTGTCTTCAAGAGGCTGTCATACGATGAAGGATCGAACACTGGATTCTCAACATTCCCAAGGAGATTCCGAGGAAGGTCCTGGAGAAGAGGAGGAAGGATCCCTTATTGGAATAACTACAGAAACTTTGAAGAGAATATTGTACCGATGGAGAGTCAATATGCAAGAGAATTCTTCGATGATAAGAATGAGGGTACTTGGGATGAGCATCAAATCGGAGTGATATCGATACTACCAGTGAGAATATGTTAGTGAATATCAAGAGTACCAAGAACAGAGTGATGTCAATCGAGAAGATGACTTCTACTCAGAAAACGTAAAGCCAAAAGTAACATGGGTTACACAAACATCGTGTGAAGTACCTCATAGAGATGCTGCCTTCATTGATCCTCCATCTGAAGAAATGAGGTTCCATCTGAAACCCTTACTATTGAATATCGAGATTCAAGGATAGATGGTGAACAGAGTCCTTGTCGATGGTGGAGCAGCGGTAAACATACTGCCAATTAATATGCTAAAGAAATTTGGCATTGAACTGAAAGACTTAGTCAAGCATAACATTATGATTTCCGATTTCAGTGGAAAAACATCAAGTTCAGAAGGCATGATCGCCCTGGATGTAAAAGTAGGCACTTATTCGAGGCCTACTGTATTCGTTGTGGTCCAATCACATGCCAACTTTAATGCATTACTTGGCGAGAGTGGATTCATGGAGTAGAGTCGTGCCTTCGACGGCTCATCGAAATTATTTATGTGGAATCGAGACGGACATCTCGAGTAATCCCAGGAGA